>BMAO01013717.1:0-12598 GCA_019973975.1 Trichonephila clavata
ATGCTAGAGTGATGTTATAAATAGCTGTGAATAAAGCAGCTTCGTGCCCAGATGAGCATGGACGGCTTCACACCCGTAGCTGACGGTAGTCACAAATATAATTTTAGCAAAACTTAAAAAATTTTTAGCAAAACATGCACGCTCATTTCCTACCAATTTGTATGCTTGGAAACGATTTCTGATCAACGAATGGGAAACTATAAACAATATATTGCACATAAGCATCAATTGGTTTATCGTTGCATGAAACTTCTTGCCTTCGTTTGATTGCTGAAAAATTCGTTTTTTATAAAAACCAGCAGATATATTGCCAAAGAAAATTCATTGCGTAAGAATACAGAGAAAAAACTCCTTTCCAGAGACATGTAATTGAAAATGTGTTATCATCTTTATCAGAAATCCTATTGTAACACCATTTCAAAAGTTGCATTACTTTAGAACATGAGAAAGTTCAAGAGCTTTGAAAATAATCGAAATAACAGGACAAATGATTCTTTTAAGATCAAAATAATATATATATTTATCAACATTTTATGTTAGTTTTCTTTTCCTTCTGCATTGTATTTCTATCAGCATTACTGCATTTTTTGAAATTTTAAAAATCTTACGTCGTATTATATGGGCTGTAGTGTTAACGTTAAAATTCCACTAATTACGAAATCACTTTCTCACTTCTGAGAGGTGGCGTTACTGATTTTTTTATATATATATTTATATATATTTTAAGGTTTCGCTACACCTGTTTATAACCTCATAAAGAGACTTTCCAAGATTTCCTTAAAGGAACAAGTGAGTAAAAAATAATTGTTAATGATATTACTATCTTAGTATTTTTGTAATTTTCCCCACTTAAACCGAGATATATGTTTTGGTTTATATTGGTTTTTGTGGAGGTATGTTTATAGTCTAAATAACATCTATTAAAATAAAATCTAAAAAAGTTAAAATTTTATGAAAAAATATTCTAAATACCCAACAAGTGAAATTTGGTTATTCAAGTTTTTTTTATAAATACATTGATTGAAAATAGAAAATAGTCGAAAGTTAATGGAAATGAAAACAAGTAATATAAAAAAATAAGTCAATTCCTACTTTGGTCAACTAAGAAACATTTTATTTTAGTTACTTTTTATTAAGTAGTTACAATTAACAATAAATATGTATACACATATGACAGAATCACAATATTAAATGACAAAATAGAAAGCAATTCTTCATTTTCCTTTCTATATAGGGTGTTGAACTATTTTTTTTTTGTGCTTGTTATTATTTATTCATTCATTAAATTTAATTATTCTAATAAAATACTACAGTAAAAAAAATAACATGCTCAGAAATTAGGCCATTTCGGGTGGAATTTGAACCCTCTACCTTCGGATCAAAAGTCCAGCTCGCTATCCAATGCGCTACAGTGACAGAGCGAACGAGTTTCCTTTCTGTACATTCTGCTGTACTACTATTTTTGTTTGTTACTATTTATTCATTTTTTTAAATTTGATGAATGAATTAATATTTGCAAAAAAAAACTGTATTAACATCAAGTATCATCCATTACAAGTTTTAAAAAATGTATTTGAACTTGAATAGATGAAAACGAAAGTATTTTATTAACGATTGAAAATTTGAGCAAAATATATAAATAAATAAACATATATATGTTTTGGGAATGTGTGAACTAATAGTCGGAATTGAAAAAATTAGCTTATAAATTTGTAATTGCATTAGACTCTATAATGTCGACTGTATAAAGAAAAAAAAAGAATTTATAAAAATGTATAAATTCATTAACAATTTTTTTTGAAATAGGTACAATGAAATGATGATACAATATGACTCTATAGACCCTACAGATGTCGAAAAATTGCGTTTGTATAAAGAAAGAAAGAACTTATTAAAATGTACAAATTCTTTGATAATTTACCCGAATGATACAATGAAACAACAATATTATACAATTCCCCCCCCCCCCTCCCAAAACAATGAATGAATAATATTATGTTCCATTTCCTTTTATTTTATTTTTAAATTTCGTGAAAATCATTTTATATATAGAGATAGTCTTATATTCGGCTAACATTTACCATCATTAGTCATATAAGTGCCACAAAAAATCAAAAGCGGTAGTTTAAAAATCTAATTCGAATGTGTTTTATATTTTGAGATTTTTCTAGGAGCCATATATGTTCATTTTCTTAAAAAATGTGAAAATTCGTTATTCCATACAGATATAACATACCTTTAGTAGAATATAATTATTTAAACAGATATTGATTATTCAATACATCAAAGTGAAACAATTTGCATCTTCTTGACTATTTTTTTATGTTACAACTGTGAATACTTTTCAGATAGACCATAGAAAAAATTAGTAGCTGAAAGATCAAGCTTTTAATCGTGCAACTTACCACTATATTTAAACTTCTGCTGCAGTGAAGTTATAAATTATACGAGTATAGCATGAGCTCCGGTGATGTGGTGTGCGGGCTTCAAACTCGTATCTGGCGAGTGTCAGAATAGTTATATTTCACCTTATAAGCGGTATTTCCCCCTATTTGCTTACGATTGTTTCCCAGTAGTGAGAGAAATGTATTTTTAACATATCAATGCACGCGCTAAATTTCCACCAGTTTTATACTTGGAAAAACGATTTCTCATCCAAACAATGGAAAAAATTTCAAAGAAAAATTACAATAAGTACTGTTTTGTTCTATGACTTTTTGAAATGTTTCTGGCCGATGGAAATTTCATCTTCCTTATAAAAACACAAGCAGGGGTATTGCGTAAGTTATCAAGGGGCTATTCTACAGTCTCCAACTAAATGGATTTTTGGCTATTCAGTGAATAATTTTGAGGAGACCTGAGGAGGCAAAAATCTAAGGAGCCAGGTGAGTTGATTATAGGAGTGACAAAATCTTCCCAGCCACATTCAAAAGTCATCAACTGAAATTCATCACAATGCAGGACCGAGCATTGATATGTTGGAAGAAAACAACTCGACGATTAGCTGCTTATTTTTTATTTTTGCTTTCAAGTTTGTTAGCTTGAAGAGTATTTTTCCGGATTTATAGTCTGATTTGGTGAAAAAGTACACAATAAATAATTCCTTTGCAGTCCCACCATACATGAAACATTGCTTTTTTGAAGGGGGGGGGGGTATGTTACTTGTGGATGTTCCTTCTAGATGTTACTTGGGAAGATTCCTTTGAATTATCTCAGGAATTTTACTTATAAAATTATTGTTTAATATTTATTTTTCATTGGCAATAAAGAATTACTTCAAAAAAGGAGCATCTTCATTTTATTTTTTGGGCAAAGAATTACATGCAGAAACCTAGGTATTTTGTCTCAAGCAGCTTGCGTATATAATTTTTTTCAAATGAACATGTACTATACTTAAAGAATATTTTATTATATATATATATATATATATATATAGTGTGATAGCTCTTGGGCTGTGTCACGGGAGTTTTCAAAAATGTTAGCTTCTTTGAAGATGTCTTCCTTTACAGGTGATGGTTGTCCAGAGCAGGTATATTGTAACTGAAATTTCTGTGAACGTTAATAATTTTTTCTATTTATACATTTTAACTGTGTATTTTTAAAGCAGAATGTTTTTTTTTAAAGTGAGAACCTCACTTTATGGATCGATTTAATCTCATTATTGATAAGATAGAAAACAGAAAAGTTATCCTTTTTTTAAGGAATGTTTTTTTGTTTTATTAATACAGGGTACGGTATATTAACCACCCCTGTTTCAAAAGGCAGTTACAAACAAAAGATACAGGGAAAAGTATTTTATTTGTGAACAAAAAATACGATGCCCTTTTACTTTAATTGATTTAAAAAATTATATCCGTTAAATGACTTCTTCCAATGGTAACACATTGACAGTCTTTCCCGAAAGTTGTCCATAGTTCTTCGTGTCATTTCCGGCGGAATGGGAGCCACTGCCTGGGTAATTGCCTCCTTGAGTGCTTGCAGGGTAATAGGACGATGTTTGTACACTTGCGCCTTTTAGTGGACCCAAAGAAAAAAATCACAAGGTGATAAATTAGGTGACTTCCCTTGGGGCCAGACGATGTCTCCTCGCAAAGACAGAAAATGACTTGGAAACAACTCTCTCAGAATCAATCCCCAAGGAACGCCGTGAAGTGTGAGCTATGGCCCCGTCTTGTTGGAACCAGATTTCTGCTTCTTCATGGTCCTTAAGAAACTGGTTTAACTTTGGTTGGAGGAAGGTCTCGATCATGTGATAGTAGCGATCTGAAGTACTGTTAGTTTATCTTCGAAAAAATAAGGACCTCACACCAAATTCAGCAACGGCGCACCTGACTGTCACACGAGGACTGTGAATTGATCGTCGGTGAAGCAGCTGAGGGTTTTCTGTTACCCCCAGTAGCGAAAATTGTGTTTATTCACAGTGCCTGGCAAGTACAAGTGGGTCCCATGAGACGAAATCAAAACAGCGGCAGGGGGAATGTTCCGAAGAACCTTCGGGAAAGACTTCGTCAATGCATCACCATTGGAGAACGCCATTTAACGGACATAATTCTTAAAACCAATTAAAGTAAAATGGCATCGTATAAACCTATAAAAGACTTTTTTCTGTATTTTTTGTTTGTTTGTTTGCCTTTTGAAACAGGGGAGATTAATATGCCGGTCTCTGTACTTACAGCAAACCACCGTTTAGTCAACCAACAGAGAGATAAGGGTAAAGCACACTTTTTAGAGGGGTAGGAGTATCTATTCTTAAAAAGACGTTTCTCATTTTAATTTGGAGGGAACTATTCTTAAGAATCAAGCCAGGATGGTGATATTATAGAATTAAACTTATCCTTAAAAAAAGTCGCCTAATACTAGAACTTGTCATTTACATTGTGTATATTTGTAGTCTATATGTTTTATGGTTAGCAGGTATACCTTTCAATGAAGATGTTAGTTACAGAAAAGAGTTATTGTTGGGCTCAGGATTGTTTCCTAAATTCGTAATGTTTAAAATATAAAAAAATAAATACAAATGAAAGTTATATTTCCGGTTTAAAACTTCAAGTCCACTCCATTTTAAATCGAGAGACAAGGGAAATGAGAATGTTTTTGAATACAATTGAAAGCTAAATACTATAGATATAAAATTAAGGTATCAATAACTTTAAAAAAATTATATAGCCATGCAACATCATGAAATACCTAGCGAAGCTGGTGGATGTGGACAGTTAACTTATAAAAATATAAATTTTTATCAACTTTGATGCAGATAAAATTTTAACAAATAACATTTAAATTAATTTGTGAAGGAAATGTTTTTTGATGAAAGATGCGAAATATTTTGAAAAGTATTTTGCAAATCCAATCATAAAGTTCTTGAAGAAAAAACAAGATATCAATCATTGGTATGGCCAAATAATTTTAGGGCGTTTTTCACATGTTGCATTTTACAATAATGCAACTAATGCACTTTTACTAACAGAAAGTAGTACTGTACCACTTCTCTAAATGTACTACTATTGAGCTGAAAAGAAATAATGACACAAATCTGTATCAGCACTATAAAAAAGCAAAAAAAAATATTTTTTTTTTACAGAAGCTACAAAAGCACTAGGTAAAATTTGAGAAAATTTTGTTATAAACTAGCGAAATTCAGGAAAATTTGTAGGAAAATTCTGGAAAACTATGGGAAAATTTAAATATGATTCGGCTCATCTAGGGCACAAATGCGATCAAATGCCGAAAACCCGAGATCAATTGGTTGCTTATTGACTGAGAAATAGGTACGACAAAATATGGAACGAAGACGAAATTTGCGTCCTAATAGCGTTTTTGTTCCACTACGTGAAAAACGCGCTAATAAATCTCGATTGTATTGCATTCCAAGGTACACCGGAGACCCGAGAGGAAAAATTGTTAAAAAGCATCAAAAATCTGCATGTGTCATTCTTCTGCATTAAAGTAATGCAAAAACAGCTGTTGCCAGGACACCTGCAGGTAAAGGAAATGGAGAACAGTTCTTAATCAAAAAATATCGTCTGCATTTTCAATAGAGTTTCAATGTAAAGCTTTGATATATTTTGTGGATATTGTATACGATACAAAAATGGAATTAAAAAAAAATGAGCAATTATGTTAAAAATTCCGAAAATTAAAGAGCAGACATCTTCATTAAAATTTAAAGGAATCTAAATGTAAGTACATAAATTAATTATATACTTAACCATCTTTGTCGTAGTTCTTTAAAAATTAATACATTTAGATTTGCCAAAATTACTTTCTTATTCTTTCTGTGCTTGATACTCGTAAATCTTACCTTAAAAGATTTTTTTTCGGCTTTTTAAAAAAAATTTCATTTTGTCAAAATATTTAAACAACTTTAAATGTTTATTTGGTGAATTTTATACGTATGCTTACTCACAAAATTTTTTGAGCTTCATTTAAAATTGTTCGCACTATTCAATACAAGGAAGTATATAATATTTGCTATCATGCAAATATTTTTTCATTGTACAAAGTAGAAATATTAAATATTAGCTTTAATATTTCATTAGAAATACATTATTTCAAATAAAAATAATTTATATCTCATGAAATACTATTAAAGTTAATATTTAATATTTCTTAAGTTCAAATGGGATTTTTAGAATGTCTGGGATATTTGAACATGAATATTTGATTACCTCAAATATCTTTTGATATTGATTTTATTTTATGTAATTTTTTGCCAAAATATGCATATGTACATTCCTTATTTTCCTATTGGAAAGAATTGTGCTCTGAAATATCAAAATTAATGTATTGCATTTGATAACAATAATAACTGCAATTAGAAATTTAGAATAATAATCAGGCTATATTTATTAAGAAAATAAAAATAATTATTGTTGTTTTTATATATATTGTATTCTTATTACAACTTTTTGGGCCACACAAGATCAAATTTAAGACCAATCAAAATAGTTGAATAATAGACAGTAATTAATATATTTTATAATTAAAATATCCTTCCTGTTTTTTTTTAGTCTTTTATACTCTTAGAAACTTTGAAATCTTAAATGTCTATTATAGTTTCGACTATGAAATTAAGATGTTTATTTTTTAAGTAATTTTAAATAAAGACGTAATTTTAACTTGTTAGAAGCACAAGGAAGCTAACGTTTTTAACGTAGATATTCGCTAGAATCTCACTTTGGATTGTGGTAAAAACAGAGGTAGTCGAGAAATAATTTAACATTTAATTAAATACGGGATGACTATAAATATGATAGTTCAATATCAAAATTGATATGATCCAATGCTGTTTGTCTTAAAAAAGATTTAATTCTTAAAATATTAGATTGAACAATTAAAATATTTTCAAATAATTAAGTGATATATAAAAAAAGCTTCTTAATCTGATAGTTTAACAACAGAATTATTTGAAGGATTTACTAAATGTTAAAATAGTTAAATAATGTATGACAAATTATGCGTGTTGAAATAACTAAATAATAAAATAATGTACAAGCTAAATAATGGGGAAAATAATAAAATAGCTTTCATATATATATCAATTTCAGGCTGATCTCAGACAACATAACATACATGAAGATAAAAACTTGAGGTACTTACGTACTACACCGATGATCACATCAAAAGACGTAGCCAAATGTTTACATTGCGAATAATAACAGCCAAAATATATTTAATAGACGCCTATTATTCTTATAATAACTAAAATAATTAAAAGGATTTCCTGCTACATGATAATATTTCGAAAATGTAGGAAAATTTAATACATATGTTCAACCAGCGTCGATTACGCATTACAATTCTCTTTCCGATTGAACGAACATATTTAGAATAATTACAAAAGATGCCAACTTAAGCAGCATAACTTTAGCAACAGACGATTATATATCAGCAAATAAATTAAATAATAGGATAAATTGGAGCTAAGCGAATTATATATTGTATTAGCAGACGATAATAATATGGAAGAGAATATTCTACGTAAACAATATCTACAGCTACTGTATAATTTAAATAGTCAATAAGTATTAATTCAAAATAAAGAAAAGTCATATATGCACGAACAAGATTAGTGAGTGAGAATTGTTTTCCATATTGGCACATATAATATTTATATATAGAAAAATATTTCTCAGTTAGATTTGAAAAAAATAGATCTTTAATATGGTGTCATGCTTTTCTTATGACTATTATTACTTATGACTATCATACTCTTCTTATGACTATTATTACTTATGACTATCATACTCTTCTTATGACTACGTGACTTTTTATTACTAATACAACATAATTTTTAAAGTGGTTAAAATAACAAAGACAATTAGTAATTAGAAAGATTTTCTTTTTAACATAAAACTCATATAATAACTGTAGACCTGAAAGAAATCACTTTAAAAAGTACATTTTAGGTTTAGTGGGATTATTTGAATCTCTTATATTTGGATTACTTCAATGATCTCACACCTGTGAAGCAATTTTGTTCTATTTAATTGTTTACCATGGACAATTTCCCTCAAGGTGCCAAAAATGCCTATATCCCATAAAACATTCAGTTCTGTAAAACAGTACTTAATATTTCACAAGAAAAACAAATCGTGAAATTATTGAAGACTCTTTCGTTTTATGCATGACCAAAGGGCTGAACTCATGTGACGTTATAGTCACATGACACATACAATCACATGTTTCTAGCCAATTAATTCGTAAATTCCTGTGACATCAAAGTCACATAATAAATGGAATCAAGTGTTTTTAGCCAATCAGTTAATGAGCTTCTCTGTTGCCAACATATGCTCTTTACGGAGAAACTTTTTCTCTCTCTTTCTATATATACAATAATGACGCACATAGCGTCATTCTTATAACAATATAAGAATTATATATTTTTTTTTGAAAAATTTTATGATGAATTTTTATACAGTGCCAAATTATCAAATTTGAAACTGTATCTGAATTTCACAAGTAGAACAACAAGTACAAGATTAATTGCAGCTATGAATTCTATAGAGATCACGTGATTATACTTATCATGTGACCGTTATGAATTTGCCCATTAAATATGAGCAATCATACCTTCAAAAGCAACGAATTTCGGAATTATTTTTCTTTACTTAATTCTTAACTTAATTCTTAATTCTTTCTGCCATATTATATTCGTTATCCATTTTAAATATCTGTAATACATCTTCTGTTTATAATATTTTCTAAAAAAATAATTGAAATGTTATTTTCCAGGTGAAAATGGCGTTGATGACAGCTAACTTTCTTTTCCGTTTTCTGATTTGTACTTTAATCTTACTCCACTGCAGTCCTTTTCTATCTTTCTCTGACGACACCACAACAAACCCAAAGGTCAACAGGAGCCGTTTCTTGCCAAGCAGATCCCTTCTTCATACATTAGTTGGACCGCAAGAAGACTTTGATGTAATCCAACATCAAAACAGTTCATTCATTCAGCAAGGGATTGCAATGCCATTTTGCAATCTGTTCGGCTGCAAAACTTCAGCAGCTCCGAAATTGAAATGCGATAAAGGCTATCAATTCGATGAAGAAGCCAAGCTTTGTCGCCTGCTGGTAAACGATACAAGTGTCTAGGCGTTTTCCTTTGTTATGTGCATGTATTTATATTAATGTGTTACCTATGCTTGAAATAATAAATTTTACTTAAAGTTTTAATAATATTAATCTAAATGCTAAGCTAACATCCTAAACTAGAGAAAAGAGGCCATTATCATCATGTGCTGTTATGAACGGTTACTTAATTATATAACATTTCATGAAGCCATCAATATTTTTTGGGAAGCCACAGTGCAGATCACGGATTGGCAACTTTTTTGTCTTGGTGCGCCAAACCAATTTGCCAATATGATTCAGAGGGCCGCACAGTAGGAAATATTTAGAACATTTCGATTCCCGCGGCAGTGCATGCGGTTAAGAATACAAATTAAGTTTTATTTAAATATTAATTATGAATTATTTAAAGCTATTTATAAACGTAAAATATAACTATTCCTTCAACATGCATAAAAAAATTAAAATTGTACATATATTTGTATTATGTAACTTTTAAACTTATTTATTAAAGTAAGAAATAAACTATATATATACGTACACAAAATATAAATATTCCTTCAATATAGTTAAACATTTTAATGAGAACTAATTGTCAGTGGCGTAATGGAGAATATCAGGGCCCCCTGCAAAGTCAGATTTTGGGCTCCAAGCCCAAATACGTACTTGGTGGTACTGCAGTCAGGCTTTGGGCTTTCTAGAATCCTCCCCCCCCCCGTGCGATGCGGGGGTGTACGTTACGCCACTGCCTTTTATCCTGCATCTCTATTTTATATCACAATATCAGGGGTATAATTTGTGACTTCATAATAATTGTGGTTCATTTGAGTTAGAAAAGTTGTCAACTTCTTTGCAGACTCAAAATATTTTTCATATGAGAGAAGATTTGTTCACATAGATATGTAACACCGAAAGCGGAAAGCAGATCACATGTAATTTTTTCTTCTTAAACAATTAAATTTTTCTAGAAATGACATACAACAATTTAAAATAGCTGTCAATTCTTATCTTCACAATTTTTTAATAATTCTGTAATTCCATAATTCTGAAGATGTTAGTTCAATAAGCTCCAGTTCAAAATTATTAGATTTTGATGGGAGGCTGGCATTGTGGATGCGTGACCCCCGTCCTTTTCGTAATATTTATATTCTCCCTGTTTACAGGATAATGTTAAAATTCTTCGGACTGGGGTGCGGACCTTGGGCTACGGGGTCGATAGTCTCATAAATGTAAATTTATGAGACTATCTTAAAATTGTAATTTAAAATTGTAACTTTGCGCCTTAGGGAATAGAAAGCGTTGTCAAAGAATCCGCGGAAGAATAATTGTAGTGATGTGTCCTCCCTTAAAAGGTGTCGCGTGACAGTTTTCAAGGCTCTTTTTAACACGCTTTTATAAGTTTCACTTGCATGTAACGGAATCTTGGAACTCGATTTTCACCCACTTAAAAAGGTCAGATTAATTCGAAATTTTGCACACTTGTCAAGGCCCCATGACAATACAATAATTTCATAATTTTGTTCCATTGTCCTCATCAGGATCGTCAGGAATCACGATAATCAGATTTCCAGATTTGGCAACTTATTACACATACAATTTTCAGATTTGGCGACTAATTCCAGATTTAGCGATTAAAAGAAAAAGGTGTAACCCTACAGCGAGTGTTTTTAATTAATATACTTGTGGTTTATAAAAATAAAACAAAGAAAAAAAGTGTTCTGTATGTGAGAAAGTGGAGAGTGGGTGTGTGTTATCAATCTATAATATAAACATTTGTCTGAAAATGAAAATAAAAAAAAAATAGGCTCGTGATGTGAAAAAAATAATTTATGTTCTAATTGCTAAATATTTTTTATTTTTACAAAGCAATACGTTTAGAAGTGATGATACGAATTAACATTATGGCAATACGTTTAAAAGGTGAGAATACGATTGACACTTAATATTACCATGTTTTTAATAACTCGCTTTCTTTAATGTCTGTCCGGGTGGAATTTTGTAATTGATTTTAAACTGTGTGACTTTCCGATGAGTTAGAGACTTGAAATTTGGACCATATCTCAGAAGTGGATGACAATACATAAAAATGTGAAAAAAGAAGAAAAAGAAAACGAAAAGGAGGAATTTTATACTTCCGTTATAAAAACATGTGGTACATTAATTTTTTTAATTCGATCTTTTTTTTCTTCTTGCCACACATTTTGTTTGTTTGACCTGTTCTTTTGAGACAGAATCTAATATAACGATACGGGACTCACCCGAGGCCCCGTAAACAGAGAGAATAAATACACTTCAGACCCTTCCTTCATTTAAAATCCATTGAAGAGCAAGACTTATTCCAGCAGCCACGTAATTCTGGCTCTAAATATCAAACTCAAGGATAAATTCAACAATGAAAAAATGACAGTTTAAAAAACTAAAAAACACGCTTTCATTGTAGATTGAACTAAAAAATGAAAAATAAATTATAATTTAAAAAAACTAAAGAACACGCTTTTATACTGAATCGAACTAAAAAGTAAAAAAAAAAATAATTCCTAATATAAGAATAAAATGATTAACGAGAAAATTAATGTCATTGGGGTAAAAGCGTAGGGTGTTCTATAAATGTATCAATTGTTATAATTTCTAACTTCTATTCCGAATAGCTGAATTAGTGTAAAAATGTAGTACAAAGCACCCCACGTTTTTACCACAATGGCATTAATTTTCCTTTTAATCATTTTATTCCTATATTAAGAAATATTTTTTTACTTTTTTTTTCGATTCAGTATAAAAGCGTGTTCTTTAGTTTTTTTAAATTATAATTACTTTCCTTTTACACTCCATTATGTGAATGAAAAGAACCTCGACTGACCTCACCAGGCCGCCACCTCTCTCTCTCTCTCTGCCTCCGTTTCATATAAATGCATTGTTTTCTAAATTCTTATTCTTGTATTGTGAAGTTTAACTCGTAACTAATAAACTAAATTATTTAATGTACTTAGTGGAGATTGATTTATGGTGTAGCGTTATCTTTTGATTCTAA
>BMAO01013718.1:0-15543 GCA_019973975.1 Trichonephila clavata
CACGCCACTTAGAAGTCTGTTTTCACAAAACCCGTTTTGTAACTGATCATTATTCTACGAAAGGAATCTATATATCAAATTTAAAGACAGTGCGTCAAATAGTTTTAAAATGGAAATAATTATCTATAACGCCCCCTAAGCCCCTGCAACGCCACTTGGGGGTCGATTTTCAGCAAACTCATTTTGTAGCGGATCTCTACTCTCTGAAAGGAATCCGCTTACCCAATTTCAAGATTGTACATCAAGTAGTTTAAACATGGAAACAATTATTATTAAAGCCCTTAACCCCCCGTAACGCCCCTTGCGTTTCGAATTTCGAAAAATCCTTTCTTAGCTGATGTCTACTCTATCAAAGGAACATGTCTACCAAATTTCAAGTCTGTAGGTTGAATAGTTCCAGAGATTTCGTGATTAGTCAGTCAGTCAGTCAGTGAGTCGCTTTTCTCCTTTATATATATACTAGCTGTTACCCGCCCGCTTCGCTGGGTATTTCATGATGTTTTATAAATTTTTACTGCTTATATATATGTATAAAGTATTGATATCTAAGTCCTAGCATTAAGAATTCGATTGAATTGAAAAATATACTTATTCCTGTAACTGCCACCTGTTGATAAAAAAAAGGGCAGAACTCATCTAATTTGTATTTTCTAAAAATCTCTAAAATTGAAGCATAGAATGATGTTTGCTCTTTCGTAACTCAAAAACCAAGTGGATTCCCGCAAAACTAATTTTCGGTGGATCTCTACTCCGTAAATTGAACATGCAAGCCAAATTTCAAGTCTATAAATCTAACAGAAAATAGCAAAAGTTTTACTATAAATATCCCCGTAATCCCGTTGAGAGCCGTTTTCCAAAATTACCGCTCTTAGCGGATTTCAATTCAACAAAAGAAAAATGCAAACCAAATTTCATTATTATAGTCCTTGTAGCTCGAAAAAAGTAATTTTTTTTGTCAATACGTCCCAGTAACCCCCTGCAACCCCCCTAAGAACTTGATTTGCTCAAAATTTATTCTTAGTGGATCCCTATTCAACAAAAGAAACATGCTTAAAAAATTTCAAGTATATGGGTCTAACAATTAAAAACAGGAATTTTTTTCTGTAACTCCTCTTGACCCCTCGCAAACATCTTTGGGGGTCAATTTTCATTTTACTCTTTGTTAGAGGAACTCTATTTCATGAAAGGAACATGCCTACCAATTTTCAAGCAGGTAGATCAAATAGATTAAAAACGGAAATAGTTATCTATTACGCCCCTTAGTCCCCCGAGAAATTAAACTTGGTAGTTGATATTCGTGAAACCCATTTTGTAGCGGTTCTCTACTTTACGAAAGGAATCTGCTTATCAAATTTCAAGACTGTACGTCTAACAGTTTAAAAATGGGGATAATTGTCTATAACGCCACTTGAGCCCCGCAACGCCACTTCTGGATCTGTTTTCACAAAACCCATTTTGTAGGGGAATTGCACTCTATGAAAGGAATCTGCTTAGCAAAATTTGAAGACTGTGCGTCCAATTAATTAAAAATGCAAAGAAATTATCAATAACGCCCCTTGAACCCCCGCAACGCCACCTAGGGGTCGATTTTCACAAAAAACATTTTCAGTGTATTTCTATCCTATGAGAGGAGTCTGCTAACCAAATTTCAAGACTGTGAGTCTAATAGATTAAAAAAAGAAATAATTATTTATATCTGCCCTTAACCCCCCGCAACACCCCTTGAGGGTCAATTTTCTCCAAACCCGTTTTGTAGAGGATATTTACTCCATGAAAGAAACATTCCTACCAATTTTCTAGCAGGTAGGTCAAATAGTTTAAAAACGAAAATATTTATCTCTTACGCCACTTATTTCCCTGCAACGCCACTTAGAGGTCTGTTTTCACAAAACCTTCTTATAGCTGATCTCTACTCTATGAAAGAAATCTCTTTATCAAATATAAAGACTGTGCGTCTAATAGTTTAAAAATGGAAATAATTATCTATAACGGCCCTTAAGTCCCCTCAACGCCACTTGGGGGCAATTTTCACGAAACCCATTTTTAGCATTTTCTCTACCCTATGAGAGGAATCTGCTTACTAAGTTTCAAGACTGTACGTCTAATAACTTAAAAATAGGAATTTATAACGCCCCTTAAACCCCCCGCCCCCGCAACACCCCTTGGAGGTCAATTTTCCCAAAACCCATTTTGTAGCGGATATTTACTCCAGGAAAGAAACTTACCTACCAATTTTCAAGCAGGTAGGTGAAGTAGTTTAAAAACGGATATATTTATCTATTACGACCCTTAATCCCCCGCAACGCCACTTAGAAGTCTGTTTTCACAAAACCCGTTTTGTAACTGATCATTATTCTACGAAAGGAATCTATATATCAAATTTAAAGACAGTGCGTCAAATAGTTTAAAAATGGAAATAATTATCTATAACGCCCCCTAAGCCCCTGCAACGCCACTTGGGGGTCGATTTTCAGCAAACTCATTTTGTAGCGGATCTCTACTCTCTGAAAGGAATCCGCTCACCCAATTTCAAGATTGTACATCAAGTAGTTTAAACATGGAAGCAATTATTTATAACGCCCCTTAACCCCCTTAACGCCCCTTGCGTTTCGAATTTCGGAAAATCCTTTCTTAGCTGACGTCTACTCTATGAAAGGAACATGTCTACCAAATTTCAAATCTGTAGGTTGAATAGTTCCGGAGATATCGTGATTAGTCAGTCAGTCAGTCAGTCAGTCAGTCAGTCAGTCAGTCAGTCAGTCAGTCAGTCAGTCAGTGAGTGAGTCGCTTTTCTCCTTTATATATATAGATATATATATATTACTTACCAGATTGTGAATATTTTATTGTTTTCTATCCTGAGTTCCACGAGATAATTTTATACTAGTTAGTACGTCTTGCAAAACTAAATAGTTTTCTAATGGAAAATGCACTTTTTTATATTTGTGGAAAAACACCTACAACATATCAACAGATTCGATGTTAAAAATATAAACTTAAGCAAGAACAGATCCTAGATTTTATGTTGCAAATTCACGCAAAATACACAGTATTTCTCACACAGCTATACACATTTTAATGCCATTCAGGACAATGGGTGTGTAAGTGATAAATATTTCTCATCGTGAGTGGCTACAAAAACAAAGTATAGAAACAAATAAAACTCGGAATATGTAATGCGATTGCAGTTATTCTCGATAGACCTAGATTTCGACAGTAGTGAGAAAAAAACATAACGCATAGGTAGGTGACACTTGGATCACAAATTAACATTATTAATGAGTAAATTATATTTAAAGTAGACTATAAATTTTAATAACAAATGTAATACATTTTATAATTGCCTTTGCATGATTTATTGTTGATCTACTTTAAATATTATTTTAAGATATGTTCTTATAAGTGTGTGTATGGAATAGGGTTCCACGAAAATACTTTCTAGTTCTAAGGGTTCCACGAAAACACGTTCTATTTCCGGTGGTTCCACAAAAACACCTTCTATTTCCGGGGGTTCTACGAAAACGTCTTCTAGTTCTAGGGGTTTCGTGAGCTGAAAAAGTTTAAAATCTATAGGTAGGTAATAAGGATATCGATGAACAAGTGGACGAGCAACAGCTAACTACCGTAAAGCTTATGGATTTGCATTGTATTTCGCAAGTTGTGGAGGAAAGTTTGTCTGGTAGGGAGCAGGTAACAAGAAAGCCACAATCTTAGCGTAATAAAAGGAAGTCTGAAAGAATAGTACATTGCGTCGTACATTGAATATCCCCTTAATAAATCAGTGGCTACGCTCGCTACTATTCCGCAACAATGTTAATCCGCAACAAAAGAAAATATTAATTTAATTCATATTCTTTTTATGAGTATTTTCAGAAACGCATTATCGTATTTACGCTATTTTATACGGAAAAACTTGTTTCGCTTAGGGAGTTTGTTTCGTGTTAGGTAAGATTTTGCAACGAATTACGCTTGTTAAGTGACTTTCTATATATTTGGTAACAGAATATGCATTTTATTCGGTAGAATTATGGAATAAACGCTTTTAATTTTGATGAATATCTTCATATTTTCCCTTCTCACGGCAATTAATTACGAGAAATTTAAAAAGTTGAAGTTATTTATTATGGATTCAGTGGGCTTTTGTGTTTATTTTTCGTTATAATCCTTACACTAAGACAATCCAGTCTTATTGAAAGCTAGACATTACCATTATATCTCATAATTTAAAATCCTAAGTTTATCTACAGATGTGAGATCGACTTTCGTATAAAACAAAAATATTTCAGTTCCTGTTCCTGAAACGGATGAATTCACAATAAAACGTTTAATGTTTCCAAACATTCCTTTGTAAACATTAAAACGTTCATTTTATATCAGAAAAAAATAAATAAAATATGTACTTCAATCAAAATGCCTTTTTTTTCCTTAAAAAAAAAATTCCACTTTTCGAACAATATCAACCTTTTAAGGAATGAGAGCGAAAGTGAAAAGATTACCCGTGTCGTATTGTTCAAACGCGGAACCAAAAGTACTTAGCGCTCATAATCGTGAAATCAATCAATAAACAACGACTTTTTTTCTCCACCTGCTAACTCAATCGAAAAAAAAGTGAAATCAAAAGAACGTGCGAAGTATTGTAAGCGATATATACACTTTTCCCCAATCCAGTCCGGGGGGAAGAAAACTCCCAGCACATCCTGACACCGTATCCCCTCGTTGTTCCTGGGATGCTTGGCTGACGATAAGGGTCGGTAAGGACAAGAACAGGTGACGATTTGGCGCGCTCTGTAGAGATCAAGGCGGGCTTAATTGCTCTTGGCGGGTATAATGAAGCGTAAAATGCAACACACAAGACGATATATTGTGAAATGCTGCTTAAAGGCGTTAAAAATCGCAAGCATTTTTAGTTTTTTTTTTTTAAATTTTTTATCGAGTGTCCGTAAGTTTGGTGGGGAGTGAAAATTTTGTTTTTTATTTTGCCATTTTCTTTAATATATCGTTTTGGTTTATTGAGTATAATAGACTAAATCAGAATCCGTGGTAAAATTAAAGATGGATATTTAGAAAAAGTCGCTTAGAGTCAATTTTTTTCTTTAGATTGAAAATTCCTTTTAATGTATACTTTTCCCAAATATAATTGATGATTATCTTCATAATATATATATATATATATATATATATATATATAGGCGAATCTATGTGGTTTGCAGAATATATGAAACACAGGGAGAAAAAACATTAAACTTAATTGTATATTAATTTAAGTACACGCACTCATTTACTGGGGAAGAGAAAATAAAAGTTGATATTACCTCAAAAAATATATTTAAATTAAAATTCCTCCGTAATCAGCATATACAATGATTTTAAAATAAAAATGTATGGACTTTTGTCAAGATTGGAAAATTTATATTTAGAAACTTTTAATCACTCAAGAAATGGGCGAAATGCTGAGTAAATTTTGCTATTTATATTTTACAAAATGTATTCATTAAAATTCATTGATCACCATAATTCCTTTCAGAACGTACCTCAGAGTTTGACGCAGAGGTCATCTCATTTGAATAATTTTCTTTCTGACAAATTCTGATTGCTTTTTTCGTGCCATTTTACTATTTCCGTGATATTTTGTAAATAGTTTTGACCTTTTCATCTATCATCCTCAACTTCTCACGCGTAGAAGGTTACTGAGACCATAAGGTTGCTGATCTGACACAGGCTAGTCATTTATACTCATTAGCATAAACATTTATTCTCATTAGCATTATATTTTGTAAAACGAGTGTCACTTAATAAAAACCTATTAAATAAAGAATCAAATTGATTTTAAAATAGCATATGTTAATTCTGTAAAAAACGATGATATGTTACTATGTAAGAAAGGCAACTAGAAGGTAAATATTATCTCCCTGTTACACAAGTACAAATACGAAACAAGCATGAAATAGTATTGTACTTTAAAAGAGTCTGTGTTAGTCGAGTGCTCATGTGTGCTCATACGTGTAAGGTTGTTCTATCCTGGTGATGAACAGTTTAACCCAGGGATACTCAACCTTTTTTCCGCCGGGCCACATACACTTGCTAGAAAAAGTCTGCGTTCACGTACTTTTGCTTACATAAACAACGAAAAATAATTTAAAAACTGGAATTTGAAATTTATTTAAAATTATATTTTATTTAGTTCATTTCAAGTATTGAGAATAAACTAAAGAAAACTCGGTTTGCTTTTATGGTTTTTAAGATACAGGTTTGTAACTGTACTAACAAAAATCAAGTAGAAAAAGTCTGCGTTCACTGCTTTAGAGGTAACTATAAAAATTATTTAAAAAGGATATGAGTACTTAATAGCTGGTTGGGACCACCCCGTCTTTTGAGAACCTCCTAAAGTCGTTTCGGCATTCAATTATTAAGTCTAGTGGTTTATTCAGTGCTTATCTTTTGACATTATCTACTTGACATCTCTTCAGCATATCCTTTCTAGATATATTGTGTTGACGAATCCTAGGCTCCAACAAATCCCATAGGTGTTCTGTAGGATTCAGATCAGGCGACTGCGGGAGCATGTGCAATTGATTTGGGACATTATACAAGAGCAAAAGCTTCGCAATCTCAGTGGTATGCTTAGGATCGTTGTCGTGTTGGCAACGAAACAACGATCCTATTCCGAGTTTGGTGGCAATTTCCTTTAAATTGTTTTTAGCGCATCAAGGTAATCATATTTGTTCTTAATTGATTCGATATACTCCAACTTACCAACACTCTTACTCGCCATGCACCCCCACACTATAACTCCATCCCACCATACCTTACCGTTGGTACTAAATGCTCTTTTTGAAGCACTTGTACAAGGTTTTCTGCATACTAATTTACAATATTTTATGCCAAATACACAAAATTTGCTTTCTCGGAGAATATCACAGTTCTCCAGAACTCTAGAGGCTTATGTATACGCTCATTTGCAAAAGCCTATCCGTTGGTCTTTGAAATATAAGACTTTTTGTAAGCCACTCGACAACGATATCTGGCCTTTTCAAGATTTTTCTTACAATATCCGCACAAATGTTTTCCTTAAACTTCTCGTGAATGTCTGTTGCTATTTGAGTTGCACAGTCAAACGCGTATTTTTTTTCTCTCTACGAGTATCATACTTCTTTTTTCTCTGAAGGTGAGTTTAGAAGGACAACCTGAACAAAGTTTGGATGTGTAAACTTCTGTAGATTTAAACTTGTAAAAAACTCGCTGGATAGATGAATACTGCCATCCCGACGACCTTTTCCATCTTTCCACATTTTCCCAATGATTTTAAGCTCACTGATACTAATTTCCTTCCTTTTATTTCCCATGTTCTTGAATTGCTTCATTTTTCACACAAACATAAAAATTATTGCGTTACAACTTTCTTAAGCTATTTTACTTGGTAACTGAATGCCAAAACTGTGTTAACCTATAACGCCCTTGTTGATAAAAATTCCAGGAATCAAGAATATTCAAATAGTGAACGCAGACTTTTTCTACCTACTATTCGTGTGCTTTGCTACAAAACTTCCTTTATTTTACGTAATTTTAATCCAAAATTAACGAATTCTTGAATGCTTAGTATTTAAATAGTTGTAAACAAATTGTTAGAAAAAATTATATTTCTATTAAATTTTAGCTTTGCTGTATGATTTGTTATGGGAGAACGCAGACTTTTTCTAGCTAGTGTACATATGACAATTACTTCATGCGGGCCGCAACATGAGTATTAATATTGGGGGCACAATAAGATAAAGAACATTTAAAATGGTGAAAATTGATCAAAATATAAAAACATAAGATTGTATTTTATTTTAAAACTATTTTCAACTCTATCAAATTTAGCTCACAAAAAATAGATTTATGCATTTTGGGGTAATTTCGATTTCCTTTCATCAACGATCCCAAGCCACTTGTTTGCATTCTACTGTCATAAAAACATAGCTGCCATGTATTTTGATAATTTTATAATTTTCTTTTTTCTTTTGACAAAGCCTCACTTATTTTTCAGATATTAATTTATCAATTTCTGGATGGTAGTGAACAGTTTTTACTGAATTCCCGACTGAAATCAGTACTATTTGTTCAGAATTGCTTGCACATTTTTGCTTCAAATTTATTCAAATACTTTTATATTTTACTAAAGAAAATATCTGAACAAATAATTAAATTTATCAGAGTACATCAGAAGCATTCAAGAAACACTCCAACAATTTCTGCATCAATTCATATGTTTATCCTTAACAATTTCATAATTTTATCAATATAATTTTATCAATATATATATATATATATATATATATATATATATATATGTAATGTAACAAATTTTATATGAAATGCTTTTGTTACCTCTGCAATTTATAACATTACCACCGACAAAATATTTTGTCGCTGCTGCAAAAAAAGTTTTTTTAAGAAAGCCGATTTATATTTCGTTTTAAAAGAGATCCTTAAGAAAAAGAGTCATTCAAAGATTTGTGCTTAGTGATACAGTGACGAGCAAAATTATATTTTTTAAGCATAAAATTTTCACGACAAATCAAACAAGTTGTTGATCCATGGCTGTTTTTCTCTACGAAATAAGCAAGATCCCAATCGTCTCGAAACAACATATATTCTTTAGATATTTTTCGTTTGGAAGACATGAAGTTTAATTAAAAATTAGTTTCACCCATAAAATGGTCGCTACAACACTGTTATTAGTTATCACTCACTTTTAAAATTACAAAAAGAAAAAAGTTATCTCACAATTCGTACCAGTACAACATCAATAGCAAAACTAACACATTTGATTGCTTAATTTATTGAACTTCTCGCTAAATTTTTAATGCATTGTTCTTATATAATTAAATTTGTTAGTGAAACGGGCCGTGGCAGGACCGCTCAGAAAGGTCCGGTGGGCGTCAGGTTGAGTATCGCTGGCTTAACCCGTCAAGGGACAGCTTTAGCGTAGTATGTGGAAATTTGGAGAAGGGTGTTACAGCTCAAATGCCGTCCTCGTCATTTGACCATGACTCTTTATTACGAGGTCTACTGGCAATAGCTTTAAATTGTTTCAGATTGCGATTATAATAAACAATAAACGTACTTGAAAACACAATTATTTCAGAAGTTTAAGCTTTGATGTACAAATTTCTCTTGTTTAAATGATATTTAACAATAATTTAAGGGGGGGGGGATAAAACTAATTATAATTTAAAGGAGTAAAAATTGTTTTAAAATAAAGTGTCGCGCTTATTAGTTTAAAAAAGTTAGATAAATTATATATATATTGAATAAATATTTTTACTTATGTGCATAGTAATCTAATATCATTGTGCTTCTTTATTAATCTCTTATTGAAGCGCATTAAGATGTTCTCTGTTTCCATTCAAATTAGGTATAAGTGTACTTCAGCAATGTAGGAATAATGCTTTGAATTATTCTTTAAAATTATTCTAGCACAGACATTTTGATAAAAAAGCAACCACATTCATTGAATAGAAACAGTGGTTCCTAAACATTTTTAAGAATTTATAACTATTTTAAAAATTTAGCTTTCCTCAATCTTTGTTATATTTTTAAGTAATCTGGAACAGATAGCTCTTTGCAATGAATTAAATATTAAAAAAAATCATTAATTAACGTTTAGAAACTAAATCAATCGTACGGACATTAAAAATAAGGCATCAATTTTTTGTTTTTGAAAATTAAATTTTATATTAATACATTTTTCGAAGTAGTTTACGAGAGATAAAAACTAATCAAGATATCATCAAAATATTTTAGAATTAAAATTTTGTGGTCTTTTTCGTAATTTTATTCATTTTAGATGGAGCATTTTTAGTTAAAATCCTGCAATATCATCATAATAAAAAAATAAAGAAAAAATTCAAATCGGTAAAAGAAAATCTAAGAAAGAACGAAACACACCCAATCACAAAAAGAAAACAATTAAAAATTTTGCAAAAGGAATCAAAAGATGATATAATGTTTACCAAAACAAAAATTTTAAATTATGAAACTATAAATTAAAAAATATGAAATAATTACTTAATTTTTTTATTAAATTAATTAATGAAAAATTATATATATTATAAGAATTATTCTTTTTCTGGAAACTGAATTGTTATCCTTCAGTGCAATTACCTTTTCTAAATTCTTAATATTTAGAGCAAAAAAAAAAATTCATGTTTGAACAAAGTTTTAAGAAATTTAACTTATTCTATTATCTAACTGAAACTTAAAACGAATAACTTTGGTTCTTTAGACAGTATTTGCGTGTTTAACCTAGTTCACTAAGAGTTTCATAGCCAAAGAACTAGGAGGATTATAAAATGACATGTGTCTTTTGTTAAGTGTTGACTATAATGAACCGTTGCGACATCGTTTAGAATGTAATCATTACGAATAGTTTTTGCTAACCAAAAAGGCCGGAGAATCACTTCAAAGAATTTGAAACTAACAATCGTTTAATCCTCCTATTGGTCACACCTCACTGGCATATTCGAAGAAACCCTGAATGGACACACTTGTTCCCTGGTTAAGCACAGTAATAGTAAGAAAAGATCGAAAAGAAATGACCCGTATTTGGTGAAAAGAGTTTGTAGAAGTAGTCATCAATCATATTTTGTGTTAGTTAATGCATTTATTTGAAACTTATCTTTTTATTTAATAATATACGTTGGTCGTTATTTTCTATAGATTCCTTTCAAGCTGCAGTTTTGTTAGGATAAGATTAAGCAAAGTTCTTAACTATCTTATTTTTTGCATTTATCAAAGAATAAATGACGCGATAAGGTTGGAAAGTCGGATTTACACATCCTATTGGAGAATTATTGGAAATTATTAGATGTATAATAAAAAAGTAAGAAAACTTAACTCAGTGACGCAACAGCCCATGAGGGCCAAGGTTTATTGTACCCATGTCAGTATACATGACCTTGGGGACTGAGGTGCATGATCAGATGTTCCGATCAGGTGGTCAGTCTGACGTGAAACCCCCAGTGTTAAGTTCCCAAGCAAACTTGGTACTCATTTATCGACCCACTGAAGGGATTAGTCGACCTTGCCCCACCCGGGGTAGGAACCTCGGACCTATGGCGTGGAAGCGCGATGCACTACCCCTCAGCCACTGGGTTTCAAGAGAATGTCAACGGCACACGGTGATCCCAGGTAGTCACCCTCCCATGTACTGACTGTGTCCGATGATGTTTAACTTCGGTGATCGGACGAGAACCTGTGTTTTCAGCATGGTATGACAGTTGACAAAAAAGTTATAATATATGAGAAAGAAAACCAGACTTCCACACAGAAAATCCCCACTTAGTCATCTCGCTCTTTTACTTCGAACTAATTACCATAGAAACACCTTCGGGGTAAAGGACATGAATTTATGTTTCAAATGTTGATCAACAGCAGATTTAATAACAAATTTTTCAACTTTTTCTTTTGTGTTCGTTTTTACGCTCACTTTTCTCTCTCAAGAGTAAAAGCAACTTCAAAAAATTAAATACGTATAATTTCATAATCAAAGATGTATCTCATTTTCATAACATTAATTTTGCATTTGTTTTCAGATATTTTTTTTGACTATCAACAGCAGGGACGTTTTAAGAAATGAACTAAACGTGACCGGGCGCAGGACCTTGGTAGGGGGGGGGGGCTCGTCTCGATAAGATCCTGATCAGAATAATTTTAATCGTCAAATGTTACTTCGGAAAAACTGGGAATTTTGAACTGTATGTCAAGTGGCTAGAATGTATTATTATGCTTTGTCCAACGTCCGTGTCTAGGCTTAGGTCTACAACCATACACCTTCATTGCTCCTAAATAGAAAAGCAGCAGTCGATCGAGTTGGTTTATCCCTAGATCTGTGAGATTATGAGTCACGCACGATAAATTGTTAAGGGTTGCAGTTTGTGCTAGTGTTTGGCAATGTATACTATATATTGTGTTTAAAAGGGTCACAGGTGAGGCCGACTTTTGCATAGGGTCCAGGGCCTCAAGAAGTCTTAAGAAGTCTAAACAGAATATGACCTGACTGATTCATGATTTCTTTTTAACGTCTCACTTTGAAGGAACATGATAGCTATTGGCGATGGACCTCGTTATTTTGATTCACAGTCCTAGTGACGAGGATAATACCTGAGCTGTTATTCCCCAATTAGGAAGTTCCTCACTACCACGTCAACATGAGGACTTTGAGCTTCAATCCTACACCAACCCCTCTACAAGGCGTCCTAAGGTGGACAAGGACTCGAATACATCACTCGATAGAAAGAATGCCCCCCCCCTTCCCCCTACGAGTTTGAGACCGTAACCACTCCGCTACTGCGACCTTTCAGTAGAATACGCCTAATCTATATATATAAAGGAGAAAAGCGACTCACTCACTGACTGACTGACTGACTGACTGACTGACTGACTGACTGACTGACTAATCACGATATCTCCGGAACTATTCAACCTACAGATTTGAAATTTGGTAGACATGTTCCTTTCATAGAGTAGACGTCAGCTAAGAAAGGATTTTCCGAAATTCGAAACGCAAGGGGCGTTAAAGGATTAAGGGGCGTTATAAATAATTGCTTCCATGTTTAAACTACTTGATGTACAATCTTGAAATTGGGTGAGCGGATTCCTTTCAGAGAGTAGAGATCTTCTACAAAATGAGTTTGCTGAAAATCGACCCCCAAGTGGCGTTGCAGGGGCTTAGGGGGCGTTATAGATAATTATTTCCATTTTTAAACTATTTGACGCACTGTCTTTAAATTTGATATATAGATTCCTTTCGTAGAATAATGATCAGTTACAAAACGGGTTTTGTGAAAACAGACTTCTAAGTGGCGTTGCGGGGGATTAAGGGTCGTAATAGATAAATATATCCGTTTTTAAACTACTTCACCTACCTGCTTGAAAATTGGTAGGTAAGTTTCTTTCCTGGAGTAAATATCCGCTGCAAAATGGGTTTTGGGAAAATTGACCCCTAAGGGGTGTTGCGGGGGCGGGGGTTTAAGGGGCGTTATAAATTCCTATTTTTAAGTTATTAGACGTACAGTCTTGAAACTTAGTAAGCGGATTCCTCTCATAGGGTAGAGATACGCTAAAAATGGGTTTCATGAAAATTGCCCCCAAGTGGCGTTGGGGGGACTTAAGGGGCGTTATAGATAATTATTTCCATTTTTAAACTATTAGACGCACAGTCTTTAAATTTGATATATAGATTCCTTTCGTAGAATAATGATCAGTTACAAAACGGGTTTTGTGAAAACAGACTTCTAAGTGGCGTTGCGGGGGATTAAGGGTCGTAATAGATAAATATATCCGTTTTTAAACTACTTCACCTACCTGCTTGAAAATTGGTAGGTAAGTTTCTTTCCTGGAGTAAATATCCGCTGCAAAATGGGTTTTGGGAAAATTGACCCCTAAGGGGTGTTGCGGGGGCGGGGGTTTAAGGGGCGTTATAAATTCCTATTTTAAGTTATTAGACGTACAGTCTTGAAACTTAGTAAGCGGATTCCTCTCATAGGGTAGAGATACGCTAAAAATGGGTTTCATGAAAATTGCCCCCAAGTGGCGTTGGGGGACTTAAGGGGCGTTATAGATAATTATTTCCATTTTTAAACTATTAGACGCACAGTCTTTAAATTTGATATATATAGATTCCTTTCGTAGAATAATGATCAGTTACAAATCGGGTTTTGTGAAAACAGACTTCTAAGTGGCGTTGCGGGGGATTAAGGGTCGTAATAGATAAATATATCCGTTTTTAAACTACTTCACCTACCTGCTTGAAAATTGGTAGGTAAGTTTCTTTCCTGGAGTAAATATCCGCTACAAAATGGGTTTTGGGAAAATTGACCTCCAAGGGGTGTTGCGGGGCGGGGGTTTAAGGGGCGTTATAAATTCCTATTTTAAGTTATTAGACGTACAGTCTTGAAACTTAGTAAGCAGATTCCTCTCATAGGGTAGAGAAAATGCTAAAAATGGGTTTCGTGAAAATTGCCCCCAAGTGGCGTTGAGGGGACTTAAGGGCCGTTATAGATAATTATTTCCATTTTTAAACTATTAGACGCACAGTCTTTATATTTGATAAAGAGATTTCTTTCATAGAGTAGAGATCAGCTATAAGAAGGTTTTGTGAAAACAGACCTCTAAGTGGCGTTGCAGGGAAATAAGTGGCGTAAGAGATAAATATTTTCGTTTTTAAACTATTTGACCTACCTGCTAGAAAATTGGTAGGAATGTTTCTTTCATGGAGTAAATATCCTCTACAAAACGGGTTTGGAGAAAATTGACCCTCAAGGGGTGTTGCGGGGGTTAAGGGCAGATATAAATAATTATTTCTTTTTTTAATCTATTAGACTCACAGTCTTGAAATTTGGTTAGCAGACTCCTCTCATAGGATAGAAATACACTGAAAAATGTTTTTTGTGAAAATCGACCCCTAGGTGGCGTTGCGGGGGTTCAAGGGGCGTTATTGATAATTTCTTTGCATTTTTAATTAATTGGACGCACAGTCTTCAAATTTTGCTAAGCAGATTCCTTTCATAGAGTGCAATTCCCCTACAAAATGGGTTTTGTGAAAACAGATCCAGAAGTGGCGTTGCGGGGCTCAAGTGGCGTTATAGACAATTATCCCCATTTTTAAACTGTTAGACGTACAGTCTTGAAATTTGATAAGCAGATTCCTTTCGTAAAGTAGAGAACCGCTACAAAATGGGTTTCACGAATATCAACTACCAAGTTTAATTTCTCGGGGGACTAAGGGGCGTAATAGATAACTATTTCCGTTTTTAATCTATTTGATCTACCTGCTTGAAAATTGGTAGGCATGTTCCTTTCATGAAATAGAGTTCCTCTAACAAAGAGTAAAATGAAAATTGACCCCCAAAGATGTTTGCGAGGGGTCAAGAGGAGTTACAGAAAAAAATTCCTGTTTTAATTGTTAGACCCATATACTTGAAATTTTTTAAGCATGTTTTTTTTTGTTGAATAGGGATCCACTAAGAATAAATTTTAAGCAAATCAAGTTCTGGGGGTTGCAGGGGTTACTGGGACGTATTGACAAAAAAATTACTTTTTTCGAGCTACAAGGACTATAATAATGAAATTTGGTTTGCATTTTTCTTTTGTTGAATTGAAATCCGCTAAGAGCGGTAATTTTGGAAAACGGCTCTCAACGGGATTACGGGGATATTTATAGTAAAACTTTTGCTTTTTTCTGTTAGATTTATAGACTTGAAATTTGGCTTGCATGTTCAATTTACGGAGTAGAGATCCACCGAAAATTAGTTTTGCGGGAATCCACTTGGTTTTTGAGTTACGAAAGAGCAAACATCATTCTATGCTTCAATTTTAGAGATTTTTAGAAAATACAAATTAGATGAGTTCTGCCCTTTTTTTTATCAACAGGTGGCAGTTACAGGAATAAGTATATTTTTCAATTCAATCAAATTCTTAATGCTAGGACTTAGATATCAATACTTTATACATATATATAAGCAGTAAAAATTTATAAAACATCATGAAATACCCAGCGAA